>VSMD01082859.1:0-24959 GCA_008750895.1 Mirza zaza
ACTGCATAGCCCAGCTCCGGGTCCTGGCAGCCTCCTTCCTCCCTGCAGGTGGGATGACTATGCAGGATGCTCAGTGGGACATGCTCCTCAGGTTTAGGAGCTGGAAGGGCATGAAATCTGAGGTCCAGGCCACATTCCAGCCTGGGTGTCTTCAGAGCACTGCTGGTAACCAGGATGTTGTAACCAGGATTCCCCTGCGGAGCCAGTGACTGCCCCCTCGCAGCCGGACTCTCCATCCGGCTCAGCTCCGTCCCAGGGCTGGGGGAGCTCCCCACAACCAGGCACTCCTTCCAGAGGTTTCCTGTCATTCTTCAGCCCAGGCTCCCTGGTTCTGGACCCCGGAGACCCTTGTAGAAGAGACAGGGCGGGCCCAACCAGCCACACATAATCACCCCCAGTAAGAGGCTGGACCCCACACTGTGCACCTGTCTCCACACAACAAACTCACCTGCGAGGTCACTGCTGTCACTCCCGTACCTGGCTGGAGAGGGGCTGGAGGAGGCAGGACAGGGCTGGGAGACCGTACCAGTCCTTCAGCCAAGGAGCTCTTAACCTTTTGGTGGGGTCATACTCCCTTGAGAATCTAATAAAAGTTAAGGCACTGTCCTCAGAAAAATATGTACAAGTACAATTTCAAACAATTCACAGAGTCTCTCAGTCCCATTTCTGCATCCCTGCGAAGTCCCTGAAGTTTTCACTGATAAGAACACTGAAGCCCAGAAAGGGAGGGTGGCTTGCCTAGAGTCCCAACTAAATTTGTGGTCGTGCCTGAGTGTCGAAATACCAGAGGCTCAGAATGTCCGGCTGGAGTTCCCCGTTATACACACACACACACACACACACACACACACGCACACAAGCGCGCGCACACACTCACTAGGAGGGGTGGGAAGAGGACCGTTGCCTAGGAGAGCTGGCCTCCCCGGCAGTGATGTGGGAAGGTCCAATCCGGTCGTGGGCAGCTGGTGCCCTAGGCATGAGGCTGGGATAAAGCCTCCCCAGCCCCAGGGACTGGTGGCAGGGCTGCAGCAGAGCAGCGCTCGGCTCCCTGCCCATCGGCCGCAGCCTTGCCTCCCCAAGCCCGAGCCTCACGTTCGCCCAACGGTGCGGTGGGGGTGGAGAGCACCATGCTGCTCCCCGCCCTCCTCTTTGGGGTGGCGTGGGCACTGAGCAATGGGTGAGCAGCCCGCCCTGGGACCGATCCCACTGAGGTCCTCTTCCCCTCCCTTCTAACTTCAGTAACCTCTCCTGAGAGTGGGGTCCCAGGATGGGGCTGCTTGGTGACAGAGGGGACAGTGGCAGCAACCATGGTTCCCCATTGTGGGCAGGCGGTGGTGTGAGCGGACGGAGACCATCCGCGTGGAAGAGGAAGTAGCCCCTCGTCAGGAGGACCTGGTGCCCTGTGCCAGCCTCTACCATTACAGCCGCCTGGGCTGGCGGCTGGACCTGCCCGGGAGTGGCCGTGCCAGGTCCCCAGCACCCGGGCTCTGTCCCATCTACAAGTGAGTGAGGATCAGGGCCTGGGCTGTCTGATGGGCAGAAAGGAGGGACAGGCTGGACGCCCTCAGAGTCGGGGAGGACTGGGAGCAGGCCTGGTAGAAGCAGGTGTTGGGAAGTCCTGGGTGGGCTCGGAGATTAGGGTGGGTGGTGAGTGGCTGCTACGCTGGGCACAGCAGGGGGAGGCCCAGAGCCCGCTCCCTCTGCCCCCACTCCCTGTCTGCCTTCCCAACATCATTCTCACTTTGCCCGTGGGGAAATTAAGGCCAGGACAAAGTTAAATGATGGATTCCATCAGAGAGTGATAGATCAGACCGAAATGTTCCAGGCCCTTCCCGGTGATGGGAATGAACTGAGTACTAACATCTTCCATCCCTCCCCCGCTTCCACCTGCTCGGTGGGTGCAGACCCCCAGAAACCCGGCCTGCCACGTGGAACCGGACGGTGAGGGCTTGCTGCCCAGGCTGGGGCGGCACGCACTGCACCGAGGGTAAGCGCCTGAGTGGGTGTGGGGCAGTGGTGCCCCGTGCCGGCCAGGCAGGCAGGGCAGCCCAGACCTCGGTTTGGGGAGGCAGTGGGCTGCCCAGGGAGGGAACCAGGCCAGTCCGAGAGCTTCGGGCTGCCCCCATGCCCACTGCCTGGGTCTGCCCCATTCTCTCCTCCACCCACCACAGCCCTCGACGGTGCTAGCCCTGAAAGCCACTGCTTTGCCACGTGGCAGTGCCAGCCGTGGGCAGACTCAGTTAACGCTTCGGCAGGAAGCCTGGAAGACTGCTGTGCCCAGCCCTGGGGACGCAGCTGGTGGGACGGCAGCTCCCAGGCCTGCGTCAGCTGCTCCAGCCCACACCTGCCAGGTGGGTCGGCAGCCCCCAGCCTGCCAAGTGGTCACAGTCCTGGGCAGCACTCCCTCCCCAGGCATTCCCACATACAGTTCCTGAGCTCTGAGGGGCCCATGACTGCTCCCCGGCCCACCACAGTGACCATGTCCTGTCCTCCTGCTTCCCGCTCTGCCTAACCCTGGCCCTCTGTCTGTGCTCAGAGGGTCACAATTGGTGTGTCTCTTGCCCAGTCAGCGCCTCCTCTCCAGCCGTCCTGCAGCCCCTGGCAGGGGCTGTGGGCCAACTCTGGAGCCAGCAGCAACGTCCCTCTGCCACCTGTGCCACCTGGTCGGGCTTCCACTACCGCACCTTTGACGGACGCCACTACCACTTCCTGGGCCGCTGCACCTACCTGCTGGCAGGCACTGCTGACTCCAGCTGGGCTGTCCACCTCGGGCCCGGGGACCACTGCCCCCAGCCTGGGCTCTGCCAGCTGGTGAGGGAGGGAGACAGGGACTGCCAGAGGGAGGAGGCTGGACACAGGACAGCCACTGATGCCCTTTCCACTATGTGTCTCACCACAAGGTGCGGGTGACAATGGGACCCGAGGAGGTGCTGATTCAGGGTGGAAACGTCTCCGTGAAGGGGCAGCTGGTACCTGAAGGGGAGCAGCGGCTGCTCCAGGGTGAGGACGCTGTGGGAGCAACAGACCCCTGGCCCCTCTGCCCCTCTGGGAAGTCTGCGCACCCCCAGGGCGGGGGTCAGAAGAGCAGCAGGGGCAGTTTGGGACTGTGCCCACTGCTCCCCCCACCCCCAGCCCCTGCTACTGGGAGGCATTTGCAGATGCAGAGCCAGGCAAGGAGCCAGAAGGACACTGGCCTGGTCCCTGACCCTGTGCAATCCGCCCTCTCCCACCGCCTCCTCCACGTATGATCTTGGGCAGGTCCCTCTGCTTAACCTCCCTGAGCCTCAGTTTCCCCACCTGCCTCACAGACGGTGGTGAGGAAGTGCTTTGGTGCTAAGCCATGCGAAGCTCTCCTACTGGGCCTTTTGTCCCAGCTGGGCTTCCCACGTGCATGTGCGTGTGTGTGTGTGCGTGCGCGCGTGCTATGGAGTTTTCTCTTTCAAGAAAGCGTCCGCCGCCTTCATGAGCATCTCAAAGAGGGCCATGATGGAAAACAATCGCTCTGCTTTAAAGAGTATGGTTTCGTGATCAAGTGCGGAGCTCTGTAGAATTGAGAATTCCTTCCCTCCTGCACTCCTCCCTGGGCACTTTGAGCCCTGCTGTGGTGATGGGCGTGTGGCCACAGGTGGCCAAGTGACCCCTTTCCCCACCCAGGGCTGAGCCTGCAGTGGCTGGGGGACTGGCTGGTGCTGTCGGGGGGCCTGGGGGTCGTGGTGCGGCTGGACAGGGCTGGCTCCATCTCCATCTCTGTGGACCACGAGCTCTGGGGACAGACACAAGGCCTCTGTGGGCTGTACAATGGCCGGCCTGAGGGTGAGTAAGGGGTGGCTTGGTTGCTGGTGTAGGAGGGAAGGGGAGACAGGAGCCTCCAGCCCCGGCATCCTCGCCTCTGCCTTCCCCAGATGACTTTGTGGAGCCTGGCGGGGGTCTGGCCGTGTTAGCTGCCACCTTTGGGAACTCCTGGAGGCTTCCTGACTCGGAGGTGAGGCTGATGTCCGGGCTGCCTCCCTCCCTGCCCGCCACTCCCGGCTTCTCAGCCCAGCCCAGCTCCTGCCCCTCCAAGCCCTTGTCCTGGCCCCATCGCTGTCCTGCCCCTAGGAGGGAGCCCGGCTCTCTCTCAGACCCTCAGGGCAGAGGACAAGGCCGCAGGGTCCCTGAGAAGCGTTGGTGAACCAGTTAGTCATCCGGTCCTCAGCTCCTCCGCCTCCTCACCTGGCTGCCACCTTGCCGCTGTCCACGGCACCAGGGTGTGTGCCGGTGGACATGATTATGGGGCCTTGACGCAGCACCATAACGTGAGAGCAGTGGTCATTTTCCTGGTGTCCTGGTTCATGTCCCTCACCATGTCCCCACCCTGACCTGACTCTGTTTGTCCCCAGCCTGGGTGTCTGGATGCAGTGGAGGTGGCCCAGGGCTGTGAGGGCCCCCTGGGAAACACAGAGGCGGGCGTGGAGCCTGGCCAGCTGCGGGGCGAAGCCCAGGACGTGTGCCATCAGCTGCTGGGCAGTCCGTTCTGGCAGTGCCATGCCCAGGTATGGGCGGGGGGGAAGGTGGTGTCCAGTACCCAACGGGGCTTGGAGGGGTGCTAGAGAGCTGTCACCAGGTGGTCTTGCCCTGCCACTAGGATGCCTGGGGCCTGGGTCACACTGTGCCCTCTCTGTGCTCGGCTGTGTCTCTGGGGCCCGAGAGGCTGCTCTGCAAGACCTCTGCAGCCTCCCAGACTGATTGTATGTGGTTATGAGCCAGGGCGGTGATGGAAGCTGGAGGCCGAGGTGCTTTGTTGCTGAGGGGCTGTCCTTTCCCGACAGGTCCCCCCTGCTGAGTACCATGAGGCCTGCCTCTTTGCCTACTGCAGGGGGGCCGCGGCGGGCAGCGGGCGAGAGGGGCGCCGGGAGGCCGTGTGTGCCACCTTTGCCAGCTATGCCCAGGCCTGTGCCAGGCGGCACGCGCACGTCAGCTGGAGGAAGCCTGGCTTCTGCGGTACTGCCTGGGCTCCCGCCCTACCAAACTGACCGAGGGTGGCCACCACCCACGGGTGTGTTCCCTGCAGGCTCTTCAGGGTCTGGCGGGAGCCACTCATGGGCCACTCCTCTTCCCACAGAGCGCCCGTGCCCCGGGGGCCAGCTCTACTCCGACTGCGCCTCCCCCTGCCCGCCCAGCTGCCAGGCGGTGGGCCCGGGAGAGGAGGGCTCCTGTGGGGAGGAGTGCGTGAGCGGCTGTGAGTGCCCGCGAGGCCTCTTCTGGGACGGTGCCCTCTGCGTGCCTGCCGCCCACTGCCCCTGCTACCACCGGCGCCAGCGCTACGCCCCGGGCGACACTGTGCTCCAGCTGTGTAACCCGTGGTGGGTCCTCACTGGGGTGGCGGCTGTGTGGTGCCTGCTGCTCTCCCCAGCCTTCCTCGCCCCATCTCCAGCCTGCCCAGGGCCTTCCTCATGGGGGCCCGGGGCCGCCCCCGGCAT
This sequence comes from Mirza zaza, assembly GCA_008750895.1. NCBI lineage: Eukaryota > Metazoa > Chordata > Mammalia > Primates > Cheirogaleidae > Mirza > Mirza zaza. Next base: position 5,460 of record VSMD01082859.1, read on the forward strand.
GACTGATGGCCCTGCTTGAAGACTGTGCCTGCTGGCCTCTGCCCCTTCCAGTGTGGGGGTCCAGGGGAAGGGAGGAACCAGGGTGTTGGGGGGGCGTCTTCAGCTCTGCCCCCCATATGCCCACAGCGTCTGCCGAGACGGCCGCTGGCACTGCACACAGGCCCCGTGCCCGGCCGAGTGTGCAGTGGGCGGGGACGGGCACTACGTCACCTTTGACGGGCGGAGCTTCTCCTTCCGCGGTGGCCCAGGGTGCCGCTACAGCCTGGTGCAGGTGGGCGGAGGACCAGCTCCTGGAGGGGTCTTGCTGGAGCAGAGGCCATCCTAGGGGATGTTGGGGTGGGCTACAAGGAAACCACTGAATAAGTCAGTGAAACACACGGTCCTCCCGGGAAAAGCAGAGAGAACCAACGCTGGAGGGAGGGTCCCCGCCGCGGGCCCAAAGCCTCCCCTCTGGCTTCCCCTAAAAGTCCTGCTGTCGAGGTCCCCAGCCAGGGCCACACACCAAAACCCATCCTCAGTCCTCTCCCACAGATGGGACAGGCTGGGCTTGTCGCAGGCTACTTCATGCAGAGCGCCCCAGGGGAGATAAGGGTCCTTCCCCACCCGCCCTTCCCCACACAGTTCGGTCACTTTCCGAGTTCGGGTGCAGCCACGTTCTTTCCCACGCATCTAGGGGCCCTTCTGTGATCCCTCCATCTAACTAGTGGACCGTTTCCACTCCTCTCATGAGTAGACACGGGGTGACAAAATCGGGGGAGTGTAGAGTCCTCAGAGAGGCTGAAGGCCTGTCCATCGGGAGGAAGAGGACAGCTGTCTCCCCCAACACACACAGCTGAAGGCGCACACACACAGACCACACGCCAGCACACAGACACACATATGCACCCTGTTCACACTTACACAGACACAGGCATGCACACACAGCATACACGCATGCATGTGCACCTAGATTTAGCACGTATGTTTGCATGCACACATACAGACGAACATTCATACCCGTGGGGAGGAAGCGCATCATCTCACCTCAACATGCAGACATGCACATGTACACACTCATGCACACACAAACACATGCCTTCACGTGCACACATACGTGGCCATGCGCACACATGCACAGAGACATCTGCACATGCCAACCCTTGGTGAGGGTTAAGCCCCTTACCTCACAGAGAGGCTGGTAGGTGGCTGGACGGTGGTCGGTTTAGGTGCCTGGTGTGTGCCGAGGGTGCAGTGCGGAGAAGGTCCCAGGGAGCTCCGCAGAGAGCCTGAGGTCTGCCCGCCCCCCACACCCCGTGTGCCCCAGGACTACGTGAAGGGGCGGCTGCTGATCCAGCTGGAGCACGGGGCCTGCGACTCTGGGAGCTGCCTGCACGCCATCTCTGTCTCCCTGGGGGACACCCACGTCCAGCTCAGGGACTCAGGTAGCCCCAGCTCTGCCTCCTCGGGGCACCCGGCAGGCTTCCTTTCACCACTGCCCCACCCTGCCCGATGGCGCTGGAGCCCCAGGGTAAACTGCAAGTAGTTATGGGAGTTGGAAAGGCCTCAGGCTTGGCCGGACCAGGCAGGCCCTCTAGGGGACTGTCCCTCCAACTCTCTGCCCTGGTCCGCTCCCGACTCTCTGCCCAGCTCCGTCGGCCACTGGCCACGAAGGGAAAGGAACAGGCAAAATGTGTGTCGAGGGTGGCCCTGGGGCCTGGGTGGGAGGGCCCAGGCGGGAGAGGTGACCTCTGGGGTCACTCCAGTTGTCTCTGGCTGCCCACCCTGACAGCGGCTCTCCCACCCGAGGTTCTTCCCTCCTCTCGGCCCCTCCCTGCACGTGCTCCCCGCCCCCATCAGGCCCCTATTCCAGGAGCCGTGCTGGCCGACGGGCAGGACGTGAGCTTGCCCTGGAGCGGCGCTGGGGGCCTCAAAGTCTCCCGAGCCTCCTCTGCCTTCCTGCTGCTGCGCTGGCCTGGGGCCCACGTCCTCTGGGGAGTGTCAGACCCTGCTGCCTACGTCACCCTGGACCCCCGTCATGCCCACCAGGTATGCCAGGGTGGTGGTGAGCGGCTGGGCAGGGCCATGGTGAGACCAGGCAGGACCGTCTCATGTGGACTCCTGTGGCCCAGGTGCAGGGTCTGTGTGGCACCTTCACCTGGAACCAGCAGGACGACTTCTTGACACCAGCTGGGGACGTGGAGACCAGCATTGCCGCCTTTGCCAGCAAGTTCCAGGTGGCAGGCGAGGGAAGGTGCCCCTCGGGGGACAGCGCCCCGCTCTCCCCCTGCAGCGCCCACTCCCAGCGCCACATTTTCGCAGAGGCAGCCTGTGCCGTCCTGCATGGCCCAGCCTTCCAGGTAGCCGGGTGGGCGCCGCCCGCACCTGTGAGATGGGCGACACCTGCCCTGCCCTCCTCCTGGGCTCTTAGAAGGATCAAGGGAGGTCGGCCAAACCCAGGGAGGTGGCAGCAGGGACTGAGGGGACGGAAGCCCAGTGGAGGAGGAGCTGACCCATTTCCTCCTCTGCTCCCAAGGAGTGCCACGGGCTGGTGGACAGGGAGCCGTTCCAGCTGCGCTGCCTGGCAGCCGTGTGCGGCTGCGCCCCTGGCAGGGACTGCCTGTGCCCGGTGCTCTCTGCCTATGCACGCCACTGTGCCCAGGCCGGCGCCCCGCCTGCTTGGAGGAACCAGACCCTCTGCCGTGAGGCTCCCCCCGCCTCCCTCGTCCTCCCCCTTCTAGGAGTGGCTGGGGCAGGGCTGCACCTCTGACGTTGGCAGATTGCCAGGCTTTTCCTCCTGCAGAGGCCCAGGGGCTCTGGGGTGTGCGATTCAGAGGGGGTGGGCAGAGCTGGCTGTGGCAATGCCCCTGACCTGCACGTGTCCCGTGCCCAGCCGTCCTGTGTCCTGGTGGCCAGGAGTACCAGGAGTGTGCCCCGGCGTGCGGTCGACACTGTGGGGAGCTGGAGGACTGTGGGCAGCTGGGCAGCTGTGTGGCTGGCTGTACCTGCCCCCCAGGGCTGCTGTGGGACCCCGAGGGCCAGTGTGTGCCCCCCAGCCTGTGCGTCTGCCAGCTTGGAGCCCGTCGCTACGCTCCAGGCAGTGCCACCATGAAGGACTGCAACCGCTGGTGAGGGCAGCGACCTTGGGGCGAGAGGAAGAACGTGGGGTGAAGATGTAGAGCTTGAGAGAGAATGGGTGGGCTGTGTGGCCTCGTGGGTCACATGTTGGGGACCACAGCGTGCTGGTAACTTCCCTTAAGTCCCAGAGTACTTGAGGGTCTATAAGGCACTTTGATGTACGCTATCTTATTTAATTTTACTTTCTTACAACGACCCAATAAAGTGAGAAGTAGAAGAATTGTTCTCATTTTGCAGATGAGGAAACTGAGGCTCAGATAGACTAAACGGCTTGCAGAGTCACAGGCTTGGCTTGTGAATGAGGGTAGAGGCGGTGCAGGTCAGTGCAGGCAGGGGCAGGATCCGGCACGGGGTGGGACAGTACAGTCTCTCTCCTCTTGGGCTGGGAGCAGGTTGTTCAATCTCTCTCTCCCACCTGGGAGCCTGGAGAATGGTGCCACTGGAGCTGGGGCAGGAAAGGGTGACAGTGCCTATCCCAGGCATGTCAGGGTGCTGCAGACAGCCCAGCCCCCTGCGCTGGTGACTGGCTGTTGGGAGCTGAGATGCTCAGGTCTCCGGCGTCAGGGCTGGGTCTTCACACCTGGGCCCCCAGCGTCTGGGCTCCCGAGACTCTCACTAGGTCAGAACAGGGCCCTGGGCCTGAACCTGGCGCTTCCTCCCTCCCAACTTGCTGCAGTGTCTGCCAGGAAAGGGGCCTCTGGAACTGCACGGCCCGCCGCTGTCCGCCACGGCGGGCATTCTGTCCCCGGGAGCTTGTCCATGCCCCTGGTGCCTGCCTGCTCACCTGTGACAGCCCCCAGGCCAACCACTCCTGCCCCGTGGGCAGCGCTGATGGCTGTGTCTGTCCGCCGGGCACGGTGCTGCTGGTGAGTCCAGGAAGGGGCACTGCGCACAACAGCGGTGGGGTCGTTGGGCAGCCCTCCACGGCGTGCTTTGTCCCTGCCCTCTGCCCAGGATGAGCGCTGTGTGCCTCCTGAGCTGTGTCCCTGCCGTCACAGTGGGCAGTGGTACCCACCCAACGCCACCATCCAGGAAGACTGCAACGTCTGGTATGTCCAGCCACTGTGACCTCGTGGGTCTGGCTCTCCAAACATCATCCTTCCCTCCGCCAGAAGGGGCTGGGGTGGTAGGTGGGGTGTGCAGACTGCCTGGGTGATGGGAACCCACAGGACCCCTCCATGCTGCCGGCCTGTCTGCAGTTGCCTGGAACCCAGCCCAGCTTTGTCCCTGTCCTCAGTGACTCTGTTTCCCCCCACCTCACCCACAGCGTGTGCCGGGGCCGGAAGTGGCGCTGCACAGGCCGTCAGTGCAGTGGGCGGTGCCGGGTGTCAGGCGCCCCCCACTATGTGACGTTCGATGGACTGGCCTTTACCTTCCCCGGGGCCTGCGAGTATCTGCTGGTGCGAGAGGCCGCCGGCAGGTTCACTGTCTCTGCCCAGAACCTGCCCTGCGGGGCCAGCGGTCTCACCTGCACCAAGGCGCTGACTGTGCGTCTGGAGAGCACTGTAGTGCACATGCTCAGAGGTGGCTGGGACGCTGAAAGGGTGACATTGCCAGGGAGGGGCACACCAGCATGGCATCCCAGCTCCGCAGGGTGGCCGGGGCCTGGGGTTCCCATGCCAGCCCACTGGGGGACAGCTCCTCCCTCCATGGCTCGGCTGCCCTCAGCGCCTGGGGCTGGCGCCTTTCCTCCTGATTGGGAATCATAATTCCAGAAAGCTCCAAGAAATTAAGGCTCAGAGAAGTCTAATGACATGCCCAAGGTCACATAGGTAGAGAGGCAAAGAAAGGATTAGAGGGGAGGCTGGAGAGCCCCTCAAGGGCCTGGGGGGCCCTTTCCCCCAGGCTGGGCCTGAATGCCTCTCTTCCTCCACAGGCCGGGCAGTGACGGTGAACGGGGTGAGTGTGACACCACCCAAGGTCTACACGGGTCCCGGGCTGAGCCTGCGCCGTGCTGGCCTCTTCCTGCTGCTCACGACCCGCCTGGGCCTCACCCTGCTTTGGGACGGAGGTCAGCCCCTGCCCCGGCCGTCTGACCCATGCCCGGCCTCAGCACAGGGCCGGACTCCCCCAGACTGTCCTCCCGACGCCAGACCTGCCCCTGACACCCCCACAGGGCACGTTTCCAGCCTGACGGCCAGGCCAGGCCCCCGACCCTGACCTTACCCGCCTCTTGGCCTCAGCCAGCGCACCCTGCCTCCCGGCCCATGCACGTGGTCGGAGTTTCCAAATCAGGTTTTCATAATTATGTTTTTCTTCATTATGAAAGCAATACTTCCGCACCAAAGAAACATTTAGGAAATACCAAGCTTTAGAGACAAGAAATGAAAATAAATCTCCTGCCATCCCACCACCCAAACACAAGCAGCTGGCACATTAGAAATGTAGCCGTTACTGAGAAACCGAGGGAAAGCGAAATGACACCCACGTGGCCTGGCCTCAGTGCCGCCGGGCTGCCCCCTGGCCCGCGGCCGCCAAGGGCTCTGGTGCCGGCAGGTCCCGAAGACCGTCCTGGAGTCTGGCTTCCTGTCCAGATCGTGACCTGCCCTCTGCCTGGCATTAGCTAAATAGACCCCAACTTCTCCTCCCCTTAGCCCCCCAAATGTAGGTCTCCTCACTTACCACCACCAGCCAGCGCCCCCCACAAAAGAGGGTGGTGGCCCCTCACAGTGTGAGAGACAGGCCAGTTATCCCCGCCTTGGTCTTCCCCTCGGGCCAGAAGAGGACCAGTGTGCTCATTTGTTTGCAACGCTGCCGCCAGGCACTCGGGTCCTGGTGCAGCTGTCCCCCCAGTTCCGTGGTCGAGTGGCCGGGCTGTGTGGAGACTTTGACGGAGACGCCAGCAACGACCTGCGGAGCCGCCAGGGCGTCCTGGAGCCCACGGCTGAGCTGGCTGCCCACTCCTGGCGCCTCAGTCCCCTCTGCCCGGAGCCAGGAGACCTGCCGCACCCCTGCACCGTGAGCAAGGGCAGGAAAGGGGGAGGGGTGGGGTCCAGAGGCCAGGGCCCGTCCAAGGTGCTGGAGCTGCCCTGGGCCTGCAGGTGAACGCGCACCGGGCTGCCTGGGCTCGGGCCCACTGCGGGGTGGTGCTGCAGCCACTCTTTGCCTCGTGCCACGCGGAGGTGCCCCCGCAGCAGCACTACAAGCGGTGTGTGTACGACGCCTGCGGGTAAGCAGGGGCGGGGGTGGGGTGGGTGGGAGGGGGGGTGCCAGGGGTGGGCAGGGGTGCCGGGGCTGAACACACCCTCCCACAGCTGCGATTCAGGGGGCGACTGTGAGTGCCTCTGCTCAGCTGTTGCCACCTATGCAGACGAGTGTGCCCGGCACGGGCACCATGTGCGCTGGCGCAGCCAGGAGCTCTGCCGTGAGTATGCCCCACCTTCAACCCCTGTGCCCAGTCCTGGTGCGCGCAGGACGCTTCTGCTGGGCGGAGAGCCAGCCATTTTCTCATTCGAGGGCAGCTACGTATCGCAAGCTTACTGCTGCCAGACACTCTTCTAGATGAGCCAGACATGCGAGAATGGCTGCCCTGCAGAGCTGACATAGTACAAATGGCCCTGGGGAGGGGGGTGTCTCAGCAAAGGTCTATGCCAGGCACCCCTCTGCCCTCTGTGGGTGTCACCTGGGCCATCTCGCCTGGTACTGATGCATACTGTTGCCCTCGTGCCTCGGTGACCCGATCCTCTCTCCTCTCCCCCAGCCCTGCAGTGTGAAGGGGGACAGGTGTATGAGGCCTGTGGCCCCATGTGTCCCCCCACCTGCCATGACCACCGTCCTGAGCCCAGGTGGCACTGCCAGGCTGTGGCCTGCCTGGAGGGCTGCTTCTGCCCCGAAGGAACCCTGCTGCACGGTGTGTGGGTCAGAAGGGGCAGAGGGGAAGGGACACTGAGATTGGGAAGGGGCCACAGGTCATGGTGACAGGGCTGGGCCAGTGGCCACTGTGCGCTCTTGCTCTGAGCCCTGGGCTCTGTGACCTCAGGAGGAGCCTGCGTGGAGCCGGCCGCCTGCCCGTGCGAGTGGGAGGGCAGCTTCTTCCCGCCGGGGGCCGTGCTGCAGAAGGACTGCGGGAACTGGTGAGCACGGCCAGGCCTTAGGAGGGGCCCATGGGAGGAGCCCCGCGCCAAGCCCAGCCTGGACTGATCCCAGCACACCGTGTGCTCAGCACGTGCCAGGAGAGCCAGTGGCACTGTGGGGGTGACGGTGCCCGCTGCGAGGACCTGGTGCCCGGCTGTGCAGAGGGAGAGGCCCTGTGCCAGGGGAACGGACACTGCGTACCCCTCTCGTGGCTTTGTGACAACCAGGACGACTGTGGCGATGGCTCAGATGAGGACGGTGAGCCTGTGCCCGTGCATGGCAGTGACAGTGATGGGTTAGACCTTGTACGTGTCACCGAGCTTTCTGGGGCGGAGGTGGTTGTCCCTTGGGGTGTCTTCCTTAGCTGCTGCTCCCATTGCCAGAGACTATGACTTTGGGGAGGGTGGGGCGGGTGGGGCATCCTGGTCCTCCTGGGACCCCCTGGCAGTGTCCTGAGCCTGCCTGCTCCCCCGTGCCAGGCTGTGCCGCCCCAGGCTGTGGGGAGGGGCAGGTGTCCTGCAGCTCTGGCCACTGCCTGGCGCCGGCCCTGCTCTGCGACGGCAAGGACGACTGCGGAGATGGCTCTGATGAGCAGGGCTGCCCGTGCCCCCCGGGCTCGCTGGCCTGTGCCGACGGGAGCTGCCTGCCCCTGGCCCTGCTCTGCGACGGGCACCCTGACTGTCCAGACGCCGCTGACGAGGAGTCCTGCCTGGGTGCGTTGTTCCCTGCCCTGGACTCCTGCCCACCAGGCACCCCCTCCCACAAGGCCCCTGTCCTCGTGAGCCCCCTCCTTTGCCAGGTTCCCTCTGTGAAGTTGGCACCTGTGAGCGTGTGAATGGGGTCTCCTCAAAGCATAAGAGCAGCGGGCAGTGCCCTGCGACCAGCTCCTCCTTTCCGGCTGCAGAGCAGGTGAGCTGCATCCCCGGGGAGGTGTCCTGCATCGACGGCACCTGCGTGGGCATCATCCACCTGTGTGACGGAGTTTGGGAGTGCCCAGATGGAGCTGATGAGGGGCCTGGACACTGCCCCCTCCCTTCTCTGCCCACACCACCTACCGGCACCTTGCCTGGGCCCTCCACCGTCTCCCCGGACACTACGCCGGGTCCCCTGGCCGGCACCAGCCCAGGTGAGTGTCCTGGAGGAAATGGGCGGAGAAAGCTGGTGGGGACGAGGGGGAGGGGTGGGGAGAGCGTCTGAGGGAGGCATGGGTGCTGCTCAGGGTGGGAAGGGGCAGGCATGGGGCAGACAAGAGGAGATGCCCGCATGAATGCCGTGGCGGGCGTTTGAGGGGGATTGAAGAGTCCAAACTTTATTTCCTGGCGTTCAAGGCCCCCCTCTGAGCTGCGAGGAGTCTTCTGGAAACTCCTAGTCCAAGAGAGAGCTTTTGGAAAACCAATAGGGCAGCAAAATGCAGGAGGGATTGGACTTGGGGAGGGGCAGAAGGTGGGTACAGCCTGGCCCAGGACAGGACGCGAGGGCCGGGAGCAGCGGGGGAGATGGCAGGGCAGAGCCGCCTGGAGGCCGTAGAGCCCGCCGAGGGTCTAGCGCGGGCGCCCCCGCAGCGCCGCCCTGCGGCCCCTTCGAGTTTGCGTGCGGCAGCGGCGAGTGCACCCCGCGGGGCTGGCGCTGCGACCAGGAGGAGGACTGCGCCGACGGCAGCGACGAGCGCGGCTGCGGCGGGCCCTGCGCGCCGCCCCACGCGCCCTGCGCCAGCGGCCCGCACTGCGTGACCCCCGGGCAGCTGTGCGACGGCGTGCCCCAGTGCCCCGACGGCTCGGACGAGGGCCCCGACGCCTGCGGTGAGAGTCCCGCACCCCCACCCGCGCGCCCCGACCTATCTCCCCGCACGCACCTCCCGCCTTGCCCTCTGCCGACCAGCTGGGGGTGCGGCTAGAGTGACTTGGAGGGCGGGGACTCAGAGTCTGAGCAACTTATATGCTCTTGTGATCTTTTCATGAAACTTTTTTGAAAACTTTCTGCCCTGCCACCCAGGCCTAGGGGAGAGAGGAAAGGGGGTTTGTCTTTGCACAGAGATTTCTTTGAGCCAGGTGTGGTCCCATGTTGGCCCTGCCTCCTACCTGCCTTCCCCTCCACTGACTTGGCACCCCTGCCAGCCCCTTTGCATGGAAGGGGTGGGAGGGGACAGGAGCACAGCAAGACACTCCTTTCGGTGGCCTTAGGCTCCACCCAGCCGCCAGCTTGCCATGGGCTCTCTCCCTGCAGTTTGCCCCCTGGCCTGCCTGCACCCTGAGTGGCTCTGCGGTAGGATCCCCGACTGTGCCCAGAGCAAGGATGAGCTGGACTGCGGTGCAATACTTCATTCACCTGAGGGAGGCCATGCCGGTGAGGGCCAGGGAGGTGGCTGTCATGCCCTGCTAACTGTGTTTTCTCTCCTCTTCTCCCTCAGAGGGGCTGCCAGCCCCAGGAGGCCCAAACAGGACAGGGGCTCCCTGCCCGGAATACACCTGCCCCGACGGCGTCTGCATTGGCTTCCAGCTGGTGAGAGTGGGAATGGGCGGAGGAGGCAGAGCCGCTGCCCACCCAGCTCGACGGGAGCCCTGATCCCCTCCCCTCCCCAGGTATGCAACGGGAAGCCTGACTGCGAAGGGCCGGGGGAGGCCGGGCCCTCCCCAGAAGAGCAGGGCTGTGGGGCCTGGGGCCCCTGGAGCCCGTGGGGGCCGTGCAGCCGCACCTGTGGGCCTGGGGTGCAGGCCCGGAGCCGCCACTGCTCCCCGCCTGGCCTCCGGGTGCTGCAGCACTGCCCGGGCCCCGAGCGCCAGTCTCAGGCCTGCTTTAGCGTGGCCTGCCCAGGTGAGGCCTGGGCCGGGAGTGGTGGGGGCCTGAAAGGAGGGGAGAGGAAGGGCCCTGGGCCTCAGCCCTACCCCAGGTCCCCGCCGCCCACCCTGCCCCTCCGCCTCGCAGTGGACGGAGAGTGGAGCTCCTGGTCTCCCTGGTCCCCGTGCTCTGAGCCGTGCGGGGGCACCATGATGCGGCAGAGGCAGTGCCACCCACCCCAGAACGGGGGCCGCACCTGCGCTGCGCTGCCGGGGGGCCCACACAGCGCCCGCCAGACCAGTGAGTGGAAGGGAGGGGCCCCGGTGGAGGTGGGGGCGCCGCCCGGGGAGGCTAGTTCCTGCTGCCATCCGCCCTCCCCAACCCCTGGCCATCGTCCCCGCTTTCTGTCAGAGCCCTGCCCTCAGGACGGCTGCCCCAACGCCACCTGCTCTGGGGAGCTGGTGTTCTGGCCCTGTGCCCCCTGCCCTCTGACCTGCGATGACATCTCTGGCCAGGCCATGTGCCCGCCTGACCGGCCCTGTAGCAGCCCAGGTAAGGGGAGCCGGGGCCCAGGGTCTGGCTAGGGGCTGCGGGTCTGTGGAGGCCGCGCTCCCTGCCTGGGAGCCTCACCCTGGGCCTGCCATAGGCTGCTGGTGCCCAGAAGGGCAGGTGCTCGGCTTCGAGGGGAGGTGTGTGTGGCCCCGGCAGTGCCCCTGCCTGATGGACGGCGCCCGCTATTGGCCTGGGCAGCACATCAAGGCCGACTGCCAGCTCTGCACCTGCCAGGACGGGCGGCCCCGGCGATGCCGGCCCAGTCCAGACTGCGCTGGTGAGGCCCCACCTTGCCCCTTCCCTCGGGGTCCCCGGTCCCTTCCCTGGATCACCAGCCGGGCACCCGCCCCCTCCTCCTCCTGGCCCCAGCTCTGACTCTCGGTCCTCCCTCAGTGGACTGCGGCTGGTCCTCCTGGGCCCCCTGGGCTGAGTGCCTGGGCCCGTGTGGGAGCCAGAGCATCCAGTGGTCCTTCCGGAGCCCCAACAACCCCCGGCCCTCCGGCCGAGGCCGCCAGTGCCGTGGCATCCACCACAAGGCCCGCAGGTACCCTGCACCCACCCTGGGGCCCTCGCCCCCACCTCCCACTCAGGAGGCTTCCTGTGTGCCCCTTCCCTCGATAGGGGACCCCAAATTAGGAACCCTGCTCATGCCCCGGCCAGGATGTGGCCTCCTCCTACTTCAGTTTCATGCCCTCCAGGTCCAGAGGGGGTAGGCAGAGCCCACAGATGCAGCTTGACAAATCCGGGGTCAGGAATGGGTCCCCTGATTTGGCCCCTTGCACCTCTGGAGGTGCCTGTGGTGAAGCTCGCCAGGGAGGTATCTGCCCGCCAGCCCCTGGCTGTGGTGCTGGCTCAAGTTGCTTCCCTGCCCCTCTTCCGGGCCAGGTGCAAGATGGGGTGTGAGACCAAACGTCCCAGTTTGCCCAGGACTTGCCCAGTTTTCCAGGCAAACCAGGAGGGCTAGTCACCCTTGGTGGGTCCCCTCCATTCCCAGGTGCCTGACGGAGCCCTGTGAGGGCTGTGAGCACCAGGGCCGGGTCCACCGCATTGGCGAGCGCTGGCGCGGGGGCCCCTGCAGGGCGTGCCAGTGTCTGCACAACCGCACCGCCCTCTGCTCCCCCTACTGCCCGCTGGGCCGCTGCCCCCAGGTGAGAGCCTGCAGGGGCGTTGCAAGGAGGCCAGGGCAGGGGAGGCGATGGGGTGGGTCGGAAGTAGGCAGGTGGCCTGACCTCTGTCTGGGTCCCCACAGGGCTGGGTCCTGGTGGAGGGAACAGGAGAGTCGTGCTGCCGCTGTGTCCTGCCTGGTGAGTGGGCTGGGGGTGGCAGAGGGCCACCAGGGGAGGAGGATGGGCAGGGACCCTGAGGGGCACCAGGGTCTGGATACCCAGCCTCGGGGTGCTGAGCAGCCGGAGTCCTGGATGTGGGGAAGGCAGGGACCCTGTGGTGGGAGGGCTTGTCTCTGCCCTCCCTCTCTGCCTGCCTCCCCTGTTGTTTAGAGGCTCTCTGCCTCCATCCCCCCACCCCCCGGCTGGTGCCATCCTTGAGGGCACTCTCCTTTCTGCTGGGCCAGATCCAGTTGCTCTCCTGTCCCCCTTTGTTCCTGAAAAAGTTGGACTTTTCCAAGAGCATCTTTACCTTAAAATGAATTATAAATGGAACAGGAAAATCCAAAGGGTTATAGACTGATGCATTTATGGGTGCAGCTTTCTTATCCTAAAAGTGCATCCACAGGTTGCTGAGGTTCAGACAGAGCCAGCATACACAGTGGTGCAGGTTGCTCACCGCACAAGTTGGCTGGTGAGTGGGAGCTAGACACCAGCCTGGGGGCTGCTTCCATCCGGAGGCAGCCCCTTTCTAATGCCCACAAAGGTGCCCTAGTAGGGACAGCATCCCCGGATTAGGAACTGCAGCTGCTCGGTCCTGGGCCTAAGGCAGCTTTGGACTGGCGGTTTTATTCTCTGTTCTCCAAATAATCAGCAGAAGTGAAAGCCCCCAGTATACACCAAGGGAAGGAGGGACCTTTCTCAGCTGGGGGGCGGTTCCTGGAGTTCCTGGGAAGTCATGGGGAGAAAGTACTCTGAGAAGTAGGGAGAGGCCTGAGAGCTGGGCCAGCGACTGTTGTGAGCCTCTCTCAGCGTCGCCCTCCTGACCCGGCGTCTCCCCACCCAGGAGAGGACCAGACAGTCCACCCCGTGGCCACTCCTGCCCCAGCTCCAACCCCCGGTTCCCAGGTCGGACCCCCGCTGGTCAGCCACATTCTGCCTCCCTCGGGAGGTAAGGGCCACGTGCTGTGGCAGTGCGGTGCTGAGGGGTGCACTTTGCCCAGGGGTGGCCAGACCTGGGGGGAGCAGGACTCGGGGAGCTGCCCCTGCTTTGCACACAGAGGATCGTTATCCATCTTAAGTTCCCTCCCCAGACCAGTCTTCTGTCCTGTTGTCCTATCCTTGGACACCTGTGAGAGCCTTTCCAATCCCCCAGGCCCCCTTGTGGCTCCTGCCACCCTCTGTCCTCCCCCAGCCCAGCCCGTCTCTCTCGTCTGCACCCAGACCCCTGCTATTCTCCCCTGGGGCTGGCCCAACTGCCACAGGGGAGCCTGCGAGCGTCGTCCCAGCAGCTGCAGCACCCCACCTGGGCTGCCCTCCCGGCGGCCCCCACCGAGGGGCCCGGCCCTCAGGGATGGAGCCCCGGAGAGGGTGCTTACGCCAAGTGGCAGCCCTACCTGCAGCTGGACCTGCTGTGGCCCCGGAACCTCACCGGTCAGTGCAGAGGCTGGGGGACGCCAGTGACGGGGGAGGGGAGTAGCTCCTTCAGCTCTGACCTCTGCTCTTGCCCTGGTCCCGCCCCAGGCATCATAGTGCAGGCGGCTGGTTCCTCCAACACTTACGTCGCCAGCTTCTTGCTCCAGCTCAGCAATGATGGTCTACACTGGCACAACTACCATGACATCCTGCCTGGCATCTTGTCCCTGCCCAAGGTACCACCCTCCCAAGGCCCTGGGCCAGTGACCCACCTTATTATCCCTTTGTGGGTCCCAGAGTCTTTGTCCCCAAGGGCTTTTTGGCCTCCCTGAGGGACACGGCCTGCATTCGACGCTTGTTGAACACCTGGGAGGTAGCAGGGGCTGTGCTCTGTGGAGCAGAGGCTTGGGTGCCACTATCGAGTGGACACTGGAAGCCATCCAAGTGGCTCAGACTCAGGGCAGGTAGTCGAGCCCTACAGCAGCCTGCGGGGGAGAGGGGTGGAGAGACAGCGAGTTCAGCGAGGGCCTCGGAGAGCCCAGGCCCATGCAGGGCCATGTGCGGTGCAGCCTGGCACAGCCCTGCCCTCGTGGGGTTTGCATCACCCCGGGGAGACAAGCCCCAGGAAGCAGCAGGAGTCAGCCCACATCACAAGTTCACTCTTAACTGTGTAAGGAGCACCCGCTGTGTGCAGGTGCTGGGCCAGGCCCTGGGGACACAGTGGCGAGCATGACCTGGCCCCTGCGCTCAGGACACCACCAGCCCAGGAGGAGGAGCTTAGGCCAGGACCAGCCCCACCAAGGCCCAGACGGCCACTGCAGGGGGGCATGGGTCATGGGCCATTGGGGTGCGGCAAGGTCCATGCCGAGAGGGTGGGGGGTAGGGGAGGATGATGAAGGGCACTCAAAGGTCATGTGGGGGGAGTCTGAGCAGGAGGTTGGGGTCTGTCAGCAGCGCCCTCTGCCGGCAGCTTTTCCCTGACACCTGGGGCGACCTGGCCCCAGAGGTATGGACATTTGGCCGGATGGTGCAGGCAAGGCACGTCAGGGTGTGGCCCCGAGATGTCCACCATGGCGAGCATGGCCAAGGCGTCTTCCTGCGGGTGGAGCTGCTGGGCTGTGAGCCAGGTACAGGCTGGGCCGGGAGAGGGCAGGGTGGGTAAGGGGGCACGCCATGTCAGCAGCCCTGAGCCATGTGCCCCCTGACAGTGTCCCCGTCGGTGCCCCCGTGCCCTGGGGCCGGGCACCGCTGTGCCAGTGGAGAGTGTGCCCTGAGAGGGGGCCCGTGCGACGGCGCTGCAGACTGCAGGGACGGCTCAGATGAGGAGGGCTGCACGCCCAGGTGCGGTGAGGCCTCCTGCCCAGCTCTTAGGGGGGCAGCCACGCAGGAGGGACCCTGCACTGCCTTCACCCTCCCCGGCGCCCACGGACCCTGCGTGCTGAGGAGCTGCCGCTGGGCGCCTTCAGAGGCCCTTTCCCGCCTGGGATTCTAGGGTGCTGTGCCTTTTTCTCCAAGTGTAGCCCCTACACCTGCACCATCCGCAGCACCTGGACCTTGTTGGAAATGCAGGTTCTCACCCCCTCCCCTGACTTCGAGGTGGGGCAGCACTCCTGCCAGCCTCGGCAGGCAGCGTGCTCCCCAAATGCCCCACCAGCACAAGCCCCCAGGCCCAGGCCAGGGCCCTGACCCCTGCCTGGACACAGGGCTCTCAAGCAGGGGGAGCCCCTGGAACCCCTGTGCCTATTTTTCTTTCCAGAGTCCATTCCACAGCCGGGACCCCGGTCTTCTCCTCCACCCAGCCCAGGGAGGTGAGTGGGCAGCTGTGGGCCCAGAGGGTGGGGACAGAGAGCCCCCACTCTTGTGCCTGCGTCTTCCCCCTGCACATGTTCAGACGCGTTTCCCTGATGTGTGTTCCCTGGTGCTGCCTCAGTTGGGCTTTCAGCCTGGGAGCCTTCCGGGGGCGGACGGAGGTGGACAGAAGCACAGGGCGGGTGCTGGCCTGGAGGAGTGTGGGGACCAGAGAGGCCCTTGCCCCTGGCAGGGAGGTGATGCCTACGGGGCAGGCGCCAGAGCACCCATGCTCAGAGCCGGAGAGCACTGTGCACGGGTTCCCAGGGGCTCCCTGGACAGGGCTGGAAGGATGGGGGTTGGGTGTCTATCACGTGGAGGAGAGAGCAGGACACCTGGCCCCGGGGAGCAGCCTGGTCAGGAGCCCAGAGGGTGTACACATGTGTGTACACATGTGTACATGTGTATGCCCATGTGTGCTCATGTTGGGGCAGAGACGGGAGAGTTTGGAGGGCAAGAGCCGAAGTGGGCCGCCAGGGTGGGCCAGTGAGAGCAGGTCCCTGAGCTCCTTGAGGGCGGTGGGCGGGCACTGGGGGCGGCAGACCTCACATGCAGAGGAGTTGGCGCCATCCTCATCTCTGCCCTGGGCTGTGGGGGAGGCAGAGGAAAGGTAGAGTGGGGGGGCGGTGGGACTGTGGGCGCCCCAGCTGCACCCTCCATGGGAATGGGAGGCTGGTGCCTGGACAGGAGCTGCCCTCAGAGCCAGGGCTGCGTGGGGCACTGAGCCCTCTCCCTCCGCAGGGTCTGGCGGGGACTGAACACGGGCATCCCGTGCAGGAGCCACCTGCACACCCCACAGGTAAGTGTGCAAGCTCCAGGCCCCTCCCCGAAGCCCGTCCCCGCCCGCCCTTCCGCAGCAAGGGGCAGTTACATCTCAGACGTTCCCATCCCCTGACCCCTGCCCTCCCCCAAGTGAGAGAGCTGCGGGGTTGGCCAGGGAGGAGGCACTGGTCACCCTGGACATGGCCAGGTCCTGCCCCTGCCCTTCCTCTGGGATTCCAGGGTTTGAGGGCTGTAGGTTGGTGGGGTAGGTGGTTCCAGGCCCTCTCCCAGGCTCAGCCTGTGCCCTACAGTGTGGCCGCCCCCCCCCCCCCCCGGGGGTGGGAGGCTGCCAGGCCCGGCCTGCGTTTCCTCTGCTCACTGCCCGTGCAGCGCGCCCCCTTGCCGAAGTGTTGGCTGGTGGCAGATCTCTCTGCATGGACACAGGGGCGGACGGTCACCAAGTTAGCACGCTGTAAACAAGACAAGGAGGGTGCTCCCTGCCCAGTTGTGATCAGCCTCCTGGGGCCACCTGATCATTCACCTGCACCCCAGCCAGGGGAGAGCTGTCTTCACAGAGGGGCAGCCAGGACGGAGGGGAGGCGAGGGCCATCAGGGCGGTGGCTCTGTCCGGGCTCTCTCCTCCCCTGGGAGATGTTGGACACAGCACACCACCTGTCTGGGCCTCAGTTTCCCCATCTGTGAGAAAAGGAGGTCTTATAGACAACCTCCACGGCCCCTCCCTGTAAGTTCTGATTCAAGTTTAGAAGCCTGGCTGGACTGTGTTTCGGAGCAAATCAAGCAACTTATACCGTCCCTCAGGTCCCTGACATGTAGCCCCATGGGATGAAGTCTAATCTCATTCTAAGTCCGGCTCTACAAAATGGCTAGTTTTGAAGATGAATCTCTTGCCAGAAAATGAGACTCTTTTTTTTTTTGAGACAGAGTCTCACTCTGTTGCCTGGGCTAGAGTGCTGTGGCATCAGCCTGGCTCACAGCATCCTCAAACTCCTGGTCTCAAGGGATCCTCCTACCTCAGCCTCCTGAGTAGCTGGAACTACAGGCACGCACCACCATGTCCGGCTAATTTTTTCTATATATATATTAGTTGGCCAATTAATTTCTTTCTATTTATAGTAGAGACGGGGTCTCGCTCTTGCTCAGGCTGGTTTTGAACTCCTGACCTTGGGCAATCTGCCCTCCTTGGCCTCCCAGAGTGCTAGGATTACAGGCATGAGCCACTGCACCCGGCCAAAAATGAGACTCTTTTCGCTATAGCTGCCGGGAAGCTAAAAACTAGTTTTTTTGTATAGCAGTAGCAATGGGCTCATCCTGAGACTCTGGTAGTGTTTGCTCCTTCTGCTAGCTGCGTTTAAATGACCTCAGTCCTTTCTCTCGCTAAGTATGTTACTTTATAGTGAATTGGAACTTGAAAGTTGTCACGTGTCTTCTTGAGAATAGAGGACAAATGTCAGATCAAAACTAAGTCATCTATTTTCGGTTAAAACCCTTCTTCTGCCCCTTGGAATACCAA
This sequence comes from Mirza zaza, assembly GCA_008750895.1. Taxonomy (NCBI): domain Eukaryota; kingdom Metazoa; phylum Chordata; class Mammalia; order Primates; family Cheirogaleidae; genus Mirza; species Mirza zaza. The sequence continues at coordinate 22,854 of VSMD01082859.1, forward strand.
GTCCCTTTCTGTTTTGTTTTTTTTTTTGAGACAGAGTCTCTCTTTGTTGCCCATGCTAGAGTGAGTGCCGTGGCGTCAGCCTAGTTCACAGCAACCTCAAACTCCTGGGCTCAAGCAATCCTTCTGCCTCAGCCTCCCAAGTAGCTGGGACTACAGGCATGCGCCACCATGCCCGGTTAATTTTTTCTATATATATTTTAGTTGGCCAATTAATTTCTTTCTATTTATAGTAGAGATGGGGTCTCGCTCTCGCTCAGGCTGGTCTCCAACTCCTGAGCTCAAACGATCCGCCCACCTCAGCCTCCCAGAGAGCTAGGATTACAGGCTTGAGCCACCGCGCCCGGCCTTCTTTCTATTTTTATAGTAGAGATGGGGTCTCACTCTTGCTCAGGCTGGTTTCGAACTCCTGACCTGGAGCAATCCGCCTGCCTATGCCTCCCAGAGTGCTAGGATTACAGGTGTGAGCCACCATGCCCGGCCCCAAGTCCCTTTCTTTTTTGATCTGAGACCCCTGAGAAGGTGGCATGTAGTCTGTGGTACCTGCGATTACCCTGCACCACCCAAGCCTGGGATCAGCCCTCGAGGGCCCGTGCTGCCTTCTCTCCTGGGAAGGGCAGCTGGGCAGGCCTCACCTCTCTCCCTCCTCCACCCACAGAGAGGAGGCCCGCGAGTCCTGCCTCAGCCTCCAGGGCGCTTCACCTGAGTTCTGGGGAATCCGTGCAGACAGTGCCCACCACCCCCACGCCCCAGACGGAGGCGGGGACCCCGCAGCCAGGGATGGCCGCTGTGACAGTGCTCCTCCCACACCCAGCGGCTCTGGGGACCCCTGCTGGTAAGGCGCCAAACCCTCTGTCTGCGCAGAGCCTGCGAGAGCTACTTCCCTGTGAGGGGCAGAGTCCTTGGGAGGTTGACTGCTTTGTTCAGAGTCCCACAGCTCAAAGTGGCGTGCCCAGCGTCTCCCAGGGGACGAGACAGCTAGGACAAACCCACTGCCCTGATGGCCCATGCCGCCCCTCAAGGTCATTTTGGGAAGGACCAGGCCCAGGACTCAAGCCTCCAGACCCAGTTCACTCCTTTACCATTATCCCAATAGAGGCAGAAAGTGGGGCATGCCAGGTGCCAAGAGGGGGACTGCTGGGAGGTGACCATGGAGGGAGGACAGGGCAGGCCGGGTGACTGATGGGCTGGTGCGGTAGTGGTGCCCACAGGCCAGAGTGTCGCCCCGAGGCCCTTCCCACCCATGCGGTGCAGCCCTGGACAGGTGCCCTGCAAGGTGCTGGGCTGCGTGGAGCAGGCGCAGCTGTGTGACGGCAGGGAGGACTGCCTCGACGGCTCTGATGAGAGGCTCTGCGGTGAGCTCCTGGAGGGTCTGCTGGTCCCACGGTGGTGGGAGGGTGGCAAGACGTGCGGAGAAATCCCTGCTCCCATTTCTAGCTCATATGGGAAGGACCTGGGAGCGGCTTAGGGCAGCAGGGATTGGAGAGAAACTGAATGGGTAAAAACACCGAGAATGTGTGTCTTTGGAGATGGTGAAGAGGGGGAATAGGATGGCTCTTGGGTCCCAGCTTGTTTTATGAAACCTGTCTGACCCTTGAGGAGGCTCGTCTACCCATCCATCCATCCACCTGTCCATTCATCCATCCACCCATCTACCCACCCATCCATCCACCCACCAATCCACCCATCCACCCACCCATCCATCCACCCACCAATCCACCCATCCACCCATCCATCCACCCACCCATCAACCCATCCATCCACCCACCTGTCCATCCATCCATCCATCCATCCATCCACCCACCCACCCATCCATCCACCCACCCACCCACCCACCTATCCATCCATCCATCCACGCATCCATCCATCCATCCATCTACCCACCCATCCATCCATCCACCAATCCACCCATCCACCCACCCATCCATCCATCCATCCACCCATCAACCCATCCATCCACCCACCTGTCCATCCATCCATCCATCCATCCACCCACCTATCCATCCATCCATCCATGCACCCATCCATCCATCCATCCATCTACCCATCCATCCATCCATCCATCCATCTACCCACCCATCCTTCCACCCACCAATCCACCCACCCACC